>VDFB02250658.1:0-21649 GCA_007258455.2 Sequoia sempervirens
AAATGCTGCCAAAAACATATTAAAAATTATGTCCTAGCACTTAAAGGGGACCCATTCGCCCTTGGGAAAATGGGTCCTTGACCTAAGTCTAGGACACTCAATTTCCAAGATGTTTAAATTAATGTTAGCAATTGTTTAATATAGGTTTCTCTTTCAAAAAACATGAATTATAATAAGGCTTTGGAAAACATAATTTGGTCAATTAGAAGCATAATTAGGTCCAATTAATTAAGGGGATGTAAACATAGTATGAAATTCTAAAGGTATTCAATTTTCTACACTACATTTAGCCCCCACTTTAGTGAGTATGAGCCCATTCTCAAACTCACACTAAAGTAGACAAATATGTGTCAAGAGAGTTTCAAGTGTACAAATGATTGAAAGATAGGATGACAAAGATCAAGGAGGCGGCCAAGCCCCCAAGATTGAAGATCCCATGGCAAACCAACATAAGGACAAAGGGACACATGCCTGTAGCAATGACACAAGATACAAAATCATGCAATGTCAAAATTAATGCAAAGAGAAGGAGAAGGGATGGATCAAGCCTCAACTATTTGTCCAAAAGGTATAGATCAAGCCTAAGTTGTTTGACAAGAAATACGAGCTCACAAGGGCTAGTACAATCCGATATACTCTAGGTGAGCTCCAAGGCAAAATGAGAAACACACAACGGTATAAGTGTGGTCCAATTTACACTAGGTTTGCACCCATAAAAAAGGTGGCATATGGGAAAGTCACGCTAGGTCTATAGGCTCCCATACATCAACCATACCAAAAATTATGCCCCTTGATAAATTTGATAAGGTGCCACACAAGATGGTCATAGGTTTCACAAGGCACCACTGGGAAGGAAGTTATGTTATGCTTGGTGGCTAGGAATTAGTTTAGGGTATTCAAAGGGGTTTTTCTTAGTTCATGAAAGGTCTCACCTTAGGGAAAATCACACTTGATATCACCACCAAGAGAGGACTAGTCGAGGTATAAAAGATTTGCACCTTAGGGAATGCAAGCCATAGCATTACCACCAAGAGGAATGCCATATGTCAAGAAAGGTCACTCTTGAAGGACATCAAACCCAATGTCACCACCAAGAAGACACATCACATGAATTGAGAAGACCACACCTTGAATAAAGTCATGTCATTATGCAAGCAATGAGTGGGAGGCATAATGCCCTCTACTTTAAAGAAATTGCTAAACACCATGCTATGAGCAATTACTTTAAAGTAGAAGATGATAAATTCCAATAAATAAGAGCTTATTTGGAAAGCCCTATGCCAAAAATGTGTTTCCAAATAAAGCCACGTCATGGAAAGGAGGTTGCTCCCCATATGAAATCTAAGATAGCACATAAGGGATCTACAAATTTGGGGTCAGTGTATGTCTTTGTTACATCATCATTCCAAAAATAACTTGTAGAATGATGAACACAAAGGAGAAATGACACATAGAGAGCAAAAACAAAGGAGAACCTTTTGGGTTAAAATGGAAGAAACCTAAATGTCTCAATGCTTTGCATTGTCCCCAAAAGGAAAACACAAGACAAGTGAAAAGACAATGGTTATGACATATAGAATAATGTAGATATAAATATTTAAGAATGTCACAATAGATTTCACTTCTTTTTTATCCTTGCACCAACAAAGTGACAAGGGTCATATAAAGTAGGATCACAAACATAAAGACACACCAAATAGCATAGTACGAGGGATCACATTATGTACATGCAATCACACAAAGAACATGAATAGACATAAAGCTAGTATGACATATACGAGCCAACCTAAAGCAAATCATCCAAATCCCAATCTTGTTCATCATATACAAAAGGTGGATAACTAGCCAAAGGGGAAATAATGAGTGTCGTACTAGGACAATCACTAGGTTAAACACACGGTGAGTCATTCTTGTTAGGAGGATAATTGCGATTGTTGCCATCTAAGCTCATGGAAGAGGAAAATAATAAATTCAGCTCATTATATAGTTCCTAATCAATATTAATAATCTCATCATCATCGAAATTAATCATAGCATGAGGTCTAATAATGTCCATAGAGGTTTCATGTTTTTGTTGTTGTGACGGTGGAGAATTATTATGCTTTGTTTGAGTTGGTATTTGATCTTGGTTTGCTAGTTTTTTCTTTTCTTTTAACTAACAATCAATAACACGACATATATGACTACACTCTTTATCATTTTTGTTTCTTTTTGCATGATTTTCAAGTTGTGATTATTTAGGAGTGAGTTTATCAACCATTGGTTTCTTTTCTTCCCATAAGGGATGAACAAAAGGAACCATCGAGGGTTGGTCAACCATTTTCTCTTTAGGTTTATAACCTTGTTTGATATTAGGAGGCACAATGGGAATTGTATGGTTATCTCTTGGTCTCTTATAGGATTTAGGCAGAGGAATCATGGTTGATTTATCTTGGTTACTTGGAAGAGCTTTTGGTTCAATTATACTTTCATCAATGATAAGGGGTTCAATCACGGATTCAGGAATGTTACTAAGAGATAATTATTCTATGCGCTCTGCCTTGAACTTTTGGTAATATTTGAAAAAGAAGTCCTCATGAGGCTTAATAGGTTCCATAGGTTCAAGCCAAAAGAAATCCAATGAAAAGGTCCCACGAGAAGACAAAGGATTAAACCCACTATGATGCATTGTAAAAGTTTCATTTCCAAATGGAAATTTCTAGTATTTATGTACCACCAACATGACAACATCCATGGAGTGTAGCCATGGGTAGCCTAGCTTCACATAGAATTGGTCCGATGATGGGATGATGGAGAATGAGACATCTAATTGTTTTGGTCCAACTTTTAATGGAAAAGTGATTGAACCTATCGTAGGGTCAAGCAAAACCATTATGTGTCTTGATCCATGCTTTTGATTGTTCATAATAATCTTGGTAAATTTCTTGCACAAACAAGAATTCCTTAGTGATCACATTCTCTGCACACATGAGATCAATTAACATCCCATTAGTAGGCTTGTCATTGATTCTTTCGGCTATGTAAAGAGGACCATTGGGTGCATGTTTAATTATGTCATTTTGTGAGAAAGAAATGTTAGAAGACAACTTGGTTTGGCCCTTACAAGGTTGAACATCAATGAGGTTGACCATAGTCATGTCTTTTAGTTTGTATTTTGAATGAAAATTTTACTTTTGAACAATGCACTTATTTTGACCAATTGATGTGAATGCAAACATCTACAAAAGATTATAATTTTAGAAATTGAAGCCGAGATTTGCAAACAACAATATATAATGCACATAGAGACAAAATTATGCCTAGAAATTTGGAAATTGACCTATACAAGGATAGATTCACCCAACGGCAAATGGGTCCTTGCACAAGGGTTGGAAAATTAAAATTTGAGTTTTTGAGTTAATGTTTAAGGTCTCTATTTCAGGTCGCAGATAGATACTTTCAATTACAAATTTCCATAAATTAATGATTAGATGAAAATGCAGTTTGATGGCAAACAATAAGCAAAATGACAACTTTTTTGGTGCAATTTTGATTGAATTTTCTGATGTAAATGATTGAAAGACACTAATATGCATTATTTTTAGATTTTTGAGATTTTAAATGATGCAAAATGCAAATTCGAATGATGCAATATACAATTATTAAACCCTAAATGAGATGAAAGATAGTTAACTAATGCAAATCCTATATCTAGGGTTTAAGAGACTTCCAAATCAGAATTTATGATGTAAAATGTCGGGATCACCAAAATGAAACAAATAAAAAATATGTATGCATGTGAATGGGGGTTTCAATGATGGAATGACCTAAAGGTTTGAACACACACTTACACTTTCCCTAATTTCATTAGAAAAAGAGTTCTCCCAAGGATAGGATTGACTTTCAACCTTGAGTTGAGTCAACCCTATTAGGAAGGTCTATTGTTTTCTTATAAAAAAAATGACTGATTAACACTTTTGGGAGATAATTTCAAATGCATTAACAAACTAAATTGTATGACCTAACACTTGAAATGCAAAATATTATGATAGCAAAAACATAAATAGTAATTTGCAAGTAGATTTGAGAAGGGAATAATGGTGTGTACCTAGCCTAAAAAGTAAGTTTCGAGCTCTGTAGCAAGACTGGTTCACCCTAGGGAAAATGGGTGCTAGTGCATGGGTCCAAAATCTATTTTTGCAGTCCTCAGATCCTAGATCCAAGCTTCAGATTTATCTAGGTTTGACTGTCGAAAAGCCAAAAATAAAATCTGTTGGTGAGTTTCCGTAGCTTGAAAACAATGATGACAACATTAAAAACATTGCAAAATTTCTCCTTTCATCAACTTTCAATCCTTCTTCACTTGTAAATATTCACATACAAAAATAGAAGAAAATGTTTGTTTTTGGGGTGATGGGGTTTTTCCTTAGTCAAACCCCATGTTGGTAATCAAACCTTGATGATGAAATAATGATGAATGAAAGGAATTGATAAATGAAAAAAGCTTTGTCACAACTCACCAAACCCTTAATGGTTGCCCTTAGAGGACTAGAGTATAACACATCTCTCTAAGGTCTGGATCTTGCATGGATTGTCTTGATTGCTTGCTTGATTTGATGCTTGAATTGTTGCTTGAATTCTTGCACCTACATCACAATGTTAGCTCCAGACATGAACACACATGAACTTTGACATGATGATATGACCTTGATTGTTGTAGATGTCTGATAAATTTGCTCTTCAGTGCTCTTGACAGTAATATTTGCTATAGAATTGCTCTCATGAAGTGTATTCTAATGCTTAGATTTGAATTGATAAAATAATTATGTATTTATAGGTTTTTATCTAATTTCCCAAAAATTAGATTCCAAAAGATGAAAATCGAAACTTGGATTTGAATCATTCTAATGCTGCCAAAAACATATTAAAAATTGGGTCCTAGCACTTAAAGGGGACTGAATGGGTCCTAGGACGTAATTCCAGGTCACTCAATTTCCAAGGTGTTTAAATTAATGTTAGCAATTGTTTAATATAGGTTTCCCTTTCATAAAATGAGAATAATAAGGCTTTGGAATACATAATTTGGTCAATTAGAAGCTTAATTAAGTCCAATTAATTAAGGGGATGTAAACATAGTGTGAAATTGTAAAGGTATACAATTTTCTACACTACAAGGAGTATTAGAAGTTGATGGGAAATTTAGGACAATGGCACACCACCAACAATCATTGTGAAATGATTCCAAAGCATCACCCATAGCTAAATTGTTAGGTAATGGCATTAGAGGTGGTATTGGCCTCAAATGATTATGACAAAGGATTCATCTTAAGGGTTGATTGTCTTCTATCTCAAATTCCTCATATTGGACACTAATAATTTTGCAACCATCACATAATTTGAGAGGCTCAACATTAATGACTACACCCTTAAACCGTGTACCTTCATAACTAGTTTGATTGCTATAGCACTCCACCAAGAAAGTCCTCTTTAGGACACCATTTTATTGCCACAACACTCAACCCAATACCCTCAACCCTAAGTTCTATACTCTATACACTTAACCCTATACCATCAACCCTAAACACTATCCCTCAACCCTCTACCCTCATTCCTCAACCCTATACATAAACCCTAAACCCTATACCTTATACCCTCAATCCTCAACCCTCAACCCTATAGCCTATAGCCTATACCCTCAACCCTCAACTCTATACCCTCAACATTATACCCTATAGCCTATAGCCTATAGCCTATAGCCTATGCCCTATACCCTCAACCCTCAACTCTATACCCTCAACCTTATACCCTATACCCTCAACCCTAAATAAATACCTTGTACCCTCAACTGTAAGCACAATACCATCAACCCTATACCCAATATCATAAACCCTAATCCTTATACTCTATACACTTAACCCTATACCCTGAACCCTCAACCTTATACCTTAAACCCTAAAACTTACATACTCAACCCTATACCCTATACCTTATACCCTCAACCTTATACCCTAAAACCTATACCCTATACCCTCAACCATAAATATATACCTTATACGCTCAACCATGAATCAAATACCCTTGACCCTATACCCAATATCCTAAAACCTAAGCCCTATACTCTATACACTTAACCCTATACCCTAAAACCTAAACCCTATACCTTAAACCCTAAACCCTAAACCCTCAACCCTATACCCTCAACCATATGGCCTAAACCCTATACCCTATACCCTCAACCCTAAATAATACCTTATACCATCAATCATAAACCCAATACCCTCAACCATATACCTAATATCCTAAACCTTGATCCCTATACCCTATACACTTAACCCTATATCCTCAACCCTAAATATTATCCCTCAACCCTATACCCTAAAATTGCAACCCTATACTTAAAACCTAAACCCTACACCCTCAACCCTCAACCCTATACCTTATACCTTATACCTTATACTCTCAATCCTAAACCCTATACCTTATACCCTCAACCCTATACCCTAAATCCTATACCCTAAACCCTCAACCCTAAATAGATACCTTATACCGTCAATTGTAAACCCAATACCCTATACCTAATATCCTCAACCCTAAGACATATACCTTATACACTTAACCATGTACCCTGAACCCTAAACATTATTGCTCAACCCTATATCCTCAACCCTCAACCCTATACTTAAATCCTAAACCCTACACCCTCAAACCTATATCTTATACCCTCAACCCTCAACCCTCAACCCTATACCTCCCAACCCTATACCCTTGACGTATACCTAAGTCTGATACCACCAAACCCTTAACCCTAAATAGATACTTGATGCCCTCAGCTATAAACTCAATACCCTAGACTGTATACACCCAATGTCCCATAGGCTAAGCCTTATACCTATACCTTATCCATATGCACTGGCTCTAGACAGAGCCTCCACCGACCCCTATGCCTCAGCCCTCAGTTCTATACCTTGAAACCCTAAACCCTCTGTAGTCCAATGAGTCGACCTATATCCTCAGCCTTGCCCTAAAACTTATACCCTGACCTAAATAGATGCCTTATACCCTCAATTTATGGAAGTAAATGCCTAAGCCCTATGTCTATTATCCTAGGCCTAATCATTTATACCCTATACATGGCCTATACCCTCCAACTCACGAGACATTGTCCCCAACCCATGTTCTCAACCCTCCACCTATGGCAAGCCCTGCACCCTAGACCTCAGCCCTATACCTTATGCCCTCAGCCACTCAAGCCCTATACCTCAGCCTTATGCCATAGACCCTCAGCCCTAAATGTAGCTTATGCCCTCAATGATGGAATCAGTTCCTCTGACCTTATACCTGGTATCCTCTGACCTTAAAATATGCCTATGCATAGACTCTGGACAATGTCCCTCGGCCTATGCCCTCAGACCTCAGCCCTCGGCCTATGCAGCCAAACCCTAAACCCTACACCCTCAACCCTATACCTTATAGCCTCAACCATAAACCCTATACCCTATGCCTAACATAGTTAACCCTTGGTGTAGGTGCACCAAGTACAATTTTGTATCAAAGTTATCCAATGTGGTCATGTGGTGGATTTTGGGTTTTTTGAGTCATTTTGCTATTAAATAAGGTCATGGAGACCATTTATTGATGTAATAAGTCTATTAGAAGTCACTATGAGTTTAGAGAGTAAAAAAATGCAAATATTGCAAATATGCAAAAAAGTTGTCAACAATAAGTTGTAAAAAAATGCAAAATATGTAAGGCCTTGGAAGCCAAACGGTCATAAACTTCAAAATTTGGTTTTGTATGGTTGTGGCAGTTAGTTTTAGAGGGAAAAATGTTTAAAATGGGAAGAAAACTCATCTTAATGGCTCTTGAAGAGTTTGAAAGAAGAAATGAAGCGTTTTATCTCAGTTTTATGTAATTTTTGAATATTTTCCTTGTTTTGCAGACAATGTACGGCTCGTATAGGCCAACCTTGGTGCAAATTATTGTAGTATGAATTGAAGGGTGGAGTTAGCTTTTATTTGGTTCCAAGTTGAGGGTCCTTCATTGAATCTAAGGCCATTTTGAAGCCTATCTTTGTAATGGGTTTGAATACCTTGTTGCAAGGGTTTTTGAGTGAAATAATGACTTTTTAAGCCATTCCACCCATTGTAATTTATTGTATCTCAGTGGAATGGAACATTGGGGTCTGGTTTAGATGTGTGTAGGGTTTCATAGTGTTGTTAAGATGATTGGGAGCATTTTGTGTTGTTGCCCTGTGTGTTTTTGTGTCAACATTTTATGAAATTGATGGTTTTACCCTAGGGTTTGATAAAATATTGCAGTTAGAGGTTGGGTGATTATATTTTGAGAATGTACATGCCTATTTAAGGGTGTTTGAATTGGTTTCAAGGTCTGGTAAGGTCTGGGATTGGGTTTTTCAATTAACCATAGTGTAAATTGGGAAAAGAGAGGGTTTTGGAGTTAGGGGTGTTGCAAGGCCTAAATTTCCTTGAAGGTTGTGGATTTAGTGATTAATCAGGCTGGTGAGTGCTTCCCAATTGAGTTTTTGGGTGAAAGAGAAAGTTTAAAGTAGACTTCCTTTGTAAATATGACCTAATTGAGGTCTTGGACAATATTATTTCATGTTTTTGTGAAGGTTGATCCAAAGGAGTCCTATGTGGGGTAGATGTATGTTAAAGAAGAATGAAATGGGAACTTAAAATGATGGTTGGTTGTAGATTTTTTTAAGGAATTTGGAGAGTTAAGTTGGAAAAGATAAGTCTGCAAAATTACTAGGGAGACTAGGAGAAAATTTGAAATTAAGCCTAGATTGAGTTTGTGAGAGGAAAAGTGGTTGGGAATCCTTTGTGTTGTGAATGTGAGTTGTTTTCCATCCTGTATTGTCATCAGATGGTATCAAAGCACAATTAGTAGATCTTTGAAGGTGATAGGTTGAAGGTTGCAAAGGGAAGGTTGAAAGATTGTGCAAGGAAAAAGGTGTAATTGGAGGAGTCAAGATGCCTCCTAAGGGAAGCAGTGTTGTTAGAAAGAATGATTAGCAAGCTAGAGAATTAGAAGCCTTGAAAAAGGAGATGGCTGCATTGAATTCTAAAGCTGGGGTTGATATGGAAGAAAGTGATTCTAAAGAGGAAGAAACTTCTAGTGAAGAGGAAGAGTTGGATCCAAATGATGTGAGGATGTTGAAGTTATTGAAGGCTATGAAAGGTGATGGACATGGAAAAATGGAATTGCCTATGTATGGAGGAAAACTAGAGGGTGAAGAGATCTTGGATTGGATAGGGGCCATGGAGAATTATTTTGAAAGTGAAGAGGTAGATGAAGAACACAAGATGAAGAAGGAAAAAACCAAGTTAAAATGACATGCTTTGTTGTGGTGGAACTTTGTGCAAGATGAAAGGTAGAGAAAGGGGAAGACCAAGATCACTTCTTGGTAGAGAATGAAGGAAAAACTCAAAGGTAAGTTCCTTCCTAATGATTACAATGTTCAATTGCTAAAAAAAATTCAAAACCTTAGGCAAAAGGACTTAGATGTGCAAGCATACATCAAGGAGTTCTATAGGTTAAGTATAAGGAAAAAACATGAGGAAGATGAGGAAGAAAGAGTGGCAAGGTATCTTAATGGACTAAGGTATAATATACAAGATGAAATAAGTTTGATGACACCAAAAATAGTAGAAGAATGTTTTCAAATGACTATAAGGGTAGAGGAAAAGGTGAAGAGGAGACAAGAGAAGACTACAAGAGGAAGGGGCAGTACTTATAGAGGGAGAGGAACTTTTTCTACACCAAAACAATCTAATAAAAAACAAGAAGATGCTGGTAAAGGCAAAGAACAAGTGACTGAATCTAGAGGTGGATGTAGAGGTGGAAGAACAAGTTTTAGGGGCAAAAATGCAGATCAAGAGGTTCTAATGTGTTTGCAGGAAGGTGTTACAATTGTGGTGAGTTTGGTCATCCATCTTTCAAGTGTCCTAAAAATTTTGGTGCAACTTCAAGTGGGAGTGAGAGAAGAGGTGAAAAGAGGGTTCAAATTGTGCAAGAAGATGAAGAGGAAAGTGTCAATTCATCAAGTCATAATTGTGCTCCTGAAGTTGGTGAAATTTTGATGCTGCAAAGATAACTCTTGAAGGCATCCAAAGAGAAGGAACCAATGCAAAGGAGAAATCTTTTCAAGACCACCTGAAAGAGAAAAGGTAAAGTATGCAAGTTAGTAATTGATTCAGGCTCCACTGATATTATAGTGTCAAGAGAAATGGTAGATAGCTAAGTTTGGTAAAATTTCCTCATGAAACACCCTATAAGGTGTCATGGTTAAAAGATGATCAGTCACTTCTAGTCAATGAGCAGGCTTTAGTTGAATTTGAGATTGGAGGATACAAGGATAGGGTACTTTGTGATGTTCTACCAATGCAATGTTACCATTTGTTGCTTGGAAGGCCATGGAAATTTGACAAAAATGTTGTGTATGATGGCAAGGCCAATACATATTGGATTGAACATGAAGGGAACTCGTTTACTTTGCTTCCATTACAAGAGGAAGTCAAGGAGTAGACAAAGGTAGCAAAGGTAATCATGATGGGTAGAAAGGAGTATGTGTAGATTGAGGAAGTCAAGAATGATCAGTTGGCAACCATGACAAAGGTTGTAGAGAATGGAACAATGACCTTGAAAGGTGATGCAATGATAGAAGGAAGGAAAAAAGGTGACATGTAATGCCAAATTTTGGTGTAGAGAAGATTAAAAATGAAACACTTAAGAAAAGGTAGAGTTGGAAAGATAAAATCATAGCTGGGATAGTCATATGTCCCTTGACAGTAAGAAAAATGAAAGGGCAGTCATGTTCTGGAAAATTAGAAGGTTATGGTGTTGATATGACAGGGATCTTGAGGGTAGAGACTCTTAAGTCTGCTGCTATAGTTGGTTGTAAGTCTGACAGGGTGAAAGATGGAGACAAGAAGAGTGTGTGGCAAGGGTTTAGATCTGAAGCAAAGATGGAAAGAAGGATAAGTGAAAGGGTAGGTGGTAAGCACATGTGTAGAGATGTCAAAACAGGCATAAAATCAACCTATGATGGTGCAAAGGTTAGAGGATACTTGAATGATCCGTATGTGAAGATGGAGCAGTGTTCAAATGGTGACATGATCAAGGATGCCAACTACAAGTGGAACCAATGGCCAGGAATACCTGATGGAAGAATTCTAGGTGGAAAAATGCATGGAAAGTTTAGTGGAGGACAGGTTGCAATGACATTTCCAAGAGACCTAGAAAATTTAAAAGGCTGGGTGTATGGTGCAGGTGCACCAAGTGCAATTTTGTATCAAAGTTATGCAATGTGGTCATGTGGTGGATTTTGGGTTTTTTGAGTCATTTTGCTATTAAATAAGGTCATTGAGACCATTTCTTGATGTAATAAGTCTATTAGAAGTCACTAGGAGTTTAGAGAGTAAAAAAAATGCAAAATGTATAAGGTCTTGGAAGCCAAACGGTCATAAAATTCAAAAGTTGGTTTTGTATGGTTGTGGCAGTTAGTTTTGGAGGGATCATTGCTTAAAAAGGGAAGACAACACATTGTAATGGCTCTTGAAGAATTTGAAAGAAGAAATCAAATGTTTTTATCTCAGTTTTCTATAATTTATGAATATTTTCCTTGTTTTGTAGACAGTGTATGACCCGTACAAGCCAACCTTGGTGAAAATTATTGTAGTGTCAATTAAAGGGTGGAGTTAGCTTTGATTTGGTTCCAGGTTGAGGGGACTTCATTTAATTTAGGGCCATTTTGAAGCCTATCTTTGTAACGGGTTTGAATACCCTGTTGCAAGGGTTTTTGAGTGAAATAATGTCTTTTTAAGCCATTCCACCCACTGTCATTTACTATATCTCAGTGGAATGGCACATTGGGGCCTGGTTTAGATGTGTGTAGGGTTTCATAGTGTTTTTAAGATGATTGGGAGCATTTTGTGTTGTTGCCCTATGTGTTTTTGTGTCAACATTGTGTGAAATTGATGGTTTTACCCTAGGGTTTGATATTTAAATATTGTAGTTAAAGGTTGAGTGATTATCTTTTGAGCATGTACATGCCTATTTAAGGGTGTTTGAATTGGTGTCAATGTTTGGTAAGGTCTGGGATTGGGTTTTTCAATAAACCTTAGTGTAAATTGAGAAAAGAGAGGGTTTTGGAGTTAGGGGTGTTGTAGGGCCTAACTTGCCTTGAAGGTTGTGGATTTAGTGATTACTCAGGCTGGTGAGTCCTTCCCAATTGAGTTTTTGGTGAAAGAGAAAGTTTAAAGTAGGCTTCCTTTATAAATCTGACCTAATTGAGGTCTTGGACAACATTATTTCATGTTTTTGTGAAGGTTGATCCAAAGGAGTCCTATGTGGGGTAGATGTATGTTAAAGAATACTAAAATGGGTGCTTAAAATTATAGTTGGTTGTAGAGGTTGTTAAGGAATTTGGAGAGTTAAGTTGGAAAAGATAGGTCTGCAGACCTACTAGGGAGACTAGGAGAAAATTTGAAATTAAGCCTAGATTGAGTTTATGAGAGGAAAAGTGGTTGGGAATCCTTTGTGTTGTGAAGGTGAGTTGCTTTCCATCCTATATTGTCATCAAACCTATGCCCTATGCCTAATACCCTTAATTCTAAACCTTATACCTTACACCCAATATTGTCAATCCTATAGCCTAAACCTATACCCTCAACCCTAAATCCTATACCCTATGCCTTATAACCTCAACCCTAAACCATAAAATTTATACCCTCAACCCTAAATAGGTACCTTATACCCTTAGTTTTTAACCCAATACCCTCAACACTATACCCAATATCCTCAACCCTACACCCTATACCATATACACTAAATCCTAGTACCCTCAACCCTAAACACTATCCCTCAACTGTAGGTGCTAAAGCCTATATGCTATACCCTCAATCGTAAAATCTATACATCAACCCTACACCCTAAACCTTATACCCTAAATCCTATACCCTTAACGCTATACCCTTAACCATCAACCCTAAATAAATACCTTATACCCTCAATTTTAAACCAAAAACCTCAGCCCTTTACCCAATATACTAAATCCTAATCCCTATACCCTACACACTTAACCCTATACCCTCAACCCTACACTTAAACCTTAAACCCTACACCATCAACCCTCAATCCTATACCTTATACCCTCAACCCTATACCCTAAACCCTATACCCTCAACCTTATATCCTAAATCCTATACCCTAGACGCTCAATCCCAAATATATACATTATACCCTCAATTGTAAACCCAATACCCTTGAACCTATACCAACTATCCTCAACCCTAAGCCCTATTGAAAATGGAGGTAATTATGTAGCTTAAAACTTGTAAAACTATGAGACTGTAGATCTAATTAAGTATTCTTTGTTACAATTCTTTGTGTATGCTTATCTGTTTATATCAATTTTACCAATTGTAGAAAGAGACATAAGATTGTAGAAGAATGAGACAAGAAGATAGAAGTGACACAACATATACGTGGAGAAACCCTTTTGGGAAAAAAATCCACTAGAATCAATAGTGCTTGTATTATTTAACCTTGGAACAAGATTACAATAATATTGTATCAATCCTTGATTGATATGCTTCCTTTTCCTTCAACAATCCTTTTTCACAACCTGCAATAAACTCTGATTGGAACTCTCATACACTTGCTGCAATTAAAAGCTATCCATGCATTCCATGTGACCAAGGATGAATCCACACCTCCTATGCCATGCTTCAAACCCTCACACATGCACAAGCTCAACTTGCAAACTTGCAACCAACTCGATGCACTTGCTGCAATTAGTAGACAATTATTGGGCATGTAAACTCAAAGGTTGTCCTAATGCAAGGCATAAGCTCCTCTCAAAAATCTATGCCTAGATTGTGCAAGTAGAGTCCCACAATGTAATTTGAAGTCAAACCAAAGTCTTCCTCAATTTAGGCACCCCAAACTAAACACTTAACTAAACTCTAGCCAAGAAAATATCTTGCAAGCATCACCTCAAATTTGAATTTTAAGAGATGGGCCCTTAAGTGAATTGTAAATCTCTTCTCATGCAAAGCGGTGTTAACTCAAGATGCCAACTTGGGTGCCTAAGGTGGGTCAAGTCAATCTTAGTTAACTAAAACATATCTCTCCACCAATTCATTGCAAACATTATGCATGATTGATCATCCAAACAGGCAGATGTATCACTGTTATCGTCATGCAGCTGGAAGTCAGCTAAAGTCAGCTAGCATTCAGCTCAAACTAACTACATGCAATTGAAGATGGCCCAGACCATAAGCCCAGACTAATCTTGAACTGAATTGAACTCCACACTCATGTAAATATCAATCCCTAATTTTGTAGGATCTTTACATACATTCTTGAATTGTTATCAATCCTCCAAGCCGTTCTTAAGCAAGGTGGGTTCCACCTTCCATGTGGAGGCATCCATGTGCTCCTATTTTGTAGGAGCTCTTCTTGGGCGATCCCATGTTCTTATCATTAGGAATAATTCACAGGATGTCAATTTACATGTTCATTTCATTGAATTTAATCTTTCTAATCTAGTGTTGGGAACCTTTCCAAGGACTTAGGAGATACCTGAAAATGTATTTGGGATTGCAATTAAATGACATCCTATTCCCAGCATTCTCCCACTTGAAATTATAAATTGCAATTATTCTAAACAAGGAATCATTATTATAAATCAAAATTACAAGACTCAAGACCAATGGCCTTCTTGCACCGAGGAGAACTTATCTATCTCACGAACTAGTTTAAATGAGAATGTCTGCAACATTGATCAAAGTGTCAACTTTCTCAATCAATACCTTCCACTCCTAATAGAACCTGCACAAGGTGATCTTTGAACATCAACATGCTTAGTACAAGCATGATACATGGGATTTTGGCCTAAACAAATAATACTCTAACTATCACATTCAAGTCCTAATTTGTACAATTAAAAACAATACCTTTCAGTCTTTGTAACCAATTTTGCCCCTCTTTAGAGGCATGTGTGGTAGCCATGTACTTTGCTTTTGTGGTGGAAAAAGCAACTGCGGGCTTCCTCTTACTCATCCAACTAACCACAACTCCAAACAAAGTGTAAACATAACCACTTGTTGACCTCTGACTGTCCAGATCTCCTGCTCAATATGAATCAACAAAACCCCTGTATGTCCAATGATCTATGCATAATATCAACATCCTTAGCACCATGATAAACCAAATAGTAATCATAAGTACCTCATAAATATCTAAACACCCTCTTAACATAAGTCCAACATTCTTTACCAGGGTTAGATATAAACCTACTTAGAACTCCCATTTCTTGGGCTATATCTGGTCTTGTACAAACCATTGCATACATCAAACTACCAACTGCACTTACAATGGAGTCATCAAGCCATTGTATAGAATTCCATACATGCAAAACCATGGGCTCAAAACCATGAGCTCCAAAACCATGGACCAATACAACTAGCACAAAGCCATGTGCTAAAGACCACTATTTAGGTTAATCCACTAACTCTAACCCAAGAACTAGTTTAACCCAACAATCCCCCCCTTACCACCTGGGAGAACTCCTATCTTACTAGGCCTTTCCTTTCAAGGATTGAGCAATCCATACCAGGTCTTACAACCATCAACCCAAATACATGTATTAAATTTTATATACAACTCCATTTTTAGTTTCCACATCTAATAACTAGATCCATTGAATCTTTCAATATCTAGACGAGAAGTAGAACTCATTGTAACATACTTATTTTACAAATATGCAATAAAACAATAGTAAAAGCTCACACTACAACCACAAAACCTTCAAACTTTTAAGAGAAAGGTGTCCCAAACCCTAACCGACCATTAGCTTTGATACTAAATGTTGAAAATGGAGGTAATTATGTAGCTTAAAACTTGTAAAAGTATGGGACTGCAGATCTAATTAAGTGTTCTTTGTTAGAATTCTTTGTGTATGATTATTTGTTTAGATCAATTTTACCAATTGTAGAAAGAGACCTAGAAGATTGTAGAAGAATGAGACAAGAAGATAGAAGTGACAAAACATATACGTGGAGAAACCATTTTGGGAAAAAACTCCACTAGAATCAATAGTGCTTGTATTATTTAACCTTAGAACAAGATTACAATAATATTGTATCGATCCTTGATTGATATGCTTCCTTTTCCTTCAACAATCCTTCCTCACAAATTGCAATAAACTCTGATTGGAACTCTCATACACTTGTTGAAATTACAAGCTACCCATGCATTCCATGTGATCAAGCATGAATCCACACATCCTATGCCATGCTTCAAACCCTCACACATGCACAAGCTCAACTTGCAAACCTACAACCAAATCTGATGCACTTGCTGCAATTAATAGACAATTATTGAGCATGTAAACTCATAAGAGTTGTCTAATACAATAGCATAAAGCTCCTCTCAAAAATATACTCCTAGATTGTGCAAGTAGAGTTCCACAATGTAATCTGAAGTCAAACCAAAGTCTTCCTCAATTTAGGCACCCCAAACTGAACACTTAACTAAAATTTGGTCAAGAAAATATCTTGGAAGCATCACCTCAAGTTGGTGCCCAAGCATAGCCCGAGCCTTGTAAATATCTTCTCATGCAAAAGGTGTTAACTCAAAGATTCCAACTTGGGTGCCAAAGGTGGGTCCAAGTCAATCTTAGTTAACTAAAACATATCTCTCCACCAATTCATGCAAACATTATGCATGATTGATCATCCCCACTTAACTAGAAGTATCCACCTGTTATCTGTCATGCAACTAAAGTCATTAGTCATGCGACTCAAGTCAATTGAAGTCAACTAACATTCAACTCAAACTAACTACACATCTCTTGGTAGAGATAGCCCGAACCATAATTGGTAGTACGATCTTGAACTACAGTGAACCAAATGGAACTAAATTGAATTGGTGAACTCCACTCATATCAATCCTAATTTGTGGGATCTTTACATGCATTCTTGAGAATGTCATCAATCCTCCAAGCAATTGACTTAAGCAATTGGTTCCACCTTCCATGTGGGCACCCCATGTGCTCCTATTTTGTATGAAGGCTCTTCATGAAGGCGTCCCCACCACGTTCCTATCATTTAGGAATAATTACAAATGTCAATTTACATGTTCATTTCATTCAAATTTAATCTCTTTCTAATCCTAGTGTTGGGGAAAACTTTCCAAGGACTTAGGAGATACATGAAATATGTTTAGGATTACAATTAAATGACATCCTATTCCCAACAAGCCCTATACCCTATACACTTAACCCTATACTGTCAACCCTAAATACTATCCCTCAACCCTATACCATCAACCCTCAACCCTATACCTTAACCTTAAACCTTACACCCTCAACCTTCAACCCCATACCTTATACCCTCAACCATAAACCCTATACCCTATACCTAACACTGTCAACCCTATACCCTATACCCTATACCTATACCCAATACCCTTAATAGACAAAAATATGCAATAAATCTAGCAACATAATCCTAAATGTGTTCCCTCTCTCTTAGTATAATATAGTAGCATTTACATACATACATGCATAACTTGAATTTAGTAGAGCATAACACGAGCACATTATAACACACTCTCATTATGTTTGATTTGGCATAACATGAGCACATTATAATGTGCTTGTGTTATGCCAAATCACATAAAACATGTACATTATAATATACTCATGTTATGTTTTTCTTTGACACAATGCGAGGGTGTTATAACATGCTTGCGTTTTATATTGCTTTCGAGATTTCCAAGCATTTGTCTTAAATTTTCCTTGGGCTTCCAACCCAAAGGCTTGGAGTGAATTTTGAATGTCTCAAGATGTGCTTTTGTAGATTGTGAAAAAATTGACATAATCTTGAGCATGCTCCCCATTAGGTTTGCACGTGTTTCAATATCAAGTCAAAAAACACCATGGTAATGTTAAGCTCTCTTAGCTATCTAAACATGTAAATTTTTTCACATTTTGAGTATGGTAAGGTTTTCATCTGAGTAAGTGCACAAAGTTGTGACATAAAAAGCGGGGTCTTAAGATGCCACTTCTTTTTGAAATCAGTAAAGTGTGATGTTCGATGAGAAAATGAAGAAAGTTACACTCAAAATTTGAAGATGCAACAAGAACAAGAGTTGTAGTGCTTCAAATCTACTTTCTAAACTACTAAATTTTTTAAAATAGTGAATATTAAGGGGTTGTAAAATGTGGAACACACAAAGTGGTCTTGTTTTTATCAAAAAACATAGCATAGCATCTATTGTGCTCCCCCTAAAATGTTAACTTTTTTTAGAATTTTAAAAATTACTTCAGTGAGAAATTAGATAACACCATGTAGTTTATGCAAATTTTTTTTGATAATTTTTTAATGAATAATACCATTTTTTACTAATTTTCTTAGTGGACACATTCTAAAAATAAACAATTTGAGCATCCCCCCCCTAAATTTTTTGAAAACTTCAAAAATATTTTTTTCAGTACACGTAGAATGGACTCTAGTTTATAATTTTTTTTTTCAAAATTTGATGAACGAGTAAAAAACTATACCCAAACTAGCACATGTTGGTTTTTGACAAAAAATAGAGACATTAATAAAAGAAATTAAAAATAAAAGCCTTAACATAATCAAAACATGAAAAAAAAAAGGTTAGATAGCTAAGAGAGAGCTTAATGTCATCATCATGTTTTATGAATTTGTATTGAAACACATGCAAACCTAATAAAGAGCACAAAGAAAAATGTCTGAAATATTATTACCTTTTCAAAAAATGTGTCTTTGGCATGAAATGGTCATCCAACCCTTTGGGTAGGATGCCAAAGGCAAACCACACCCAAAGGGTTGGTATTTCCCAATGAAAGAAATTTGGTGCTCGCCAAATGTGAATGATGACTTTTTAGAATGTATTTTCTTTCTCTTTCTTTTTGTCTTTGTATTTCTCTATCAATGAAACTATATACATGAAAAGTTGACATTTACATATAGAAATTTACTTTCTTATACTTTAAGTTATATTTTATGTAAATAGTTTCAAGATTTTTGAGAGTGATTTTAGATCTCTTGGAGTTATCATTAGGAGATCAAATTTTAGTAATCACCAAGTTGTATCATCTCTCTCTCTCTCTCACTCATTTTGTTTATCACTTATGCTCTATACCTCTCTTTCACTATCTCCATACCTTTATTTGAATCTCTCTCCCTTGAGGTCAATAACTACCTCTCTACCTGTCAATCTCTCTCTCTCTCTCTATCTCTCCTCACCCTCTCTCAACCTACCTCTCTCTCTACTATCTCACCTATCCCTCTTTACCTATCCCTCCCTCCTCTCTCTCTCTCACCTCTCTCTCACCTTTCTCTCCCTTCCTCCCTACCTCTCCCTCCCTCTCTCACTCCCTCTCTACTTCTCTTTATCTCCCCCTCCCTCTCTACCTACCTCTTCCTCCATCTCTCCTTCCCTCTCTACTTCTCTCTATCTCCCCTCTCCATATCTCTAACAACCTATCCCTCTATAACTCCCTCTCTCACCTCTCTCTCACCTACCTCTCTCACCTTTCTCTCATCTACCTCTATAACTCCTCTCTCTCTCTATCTCTCTCTCACCTCTCTCTCACCTCTCCCTACCTCTCCTCCTCTCATTTCCCTCTACTTCTCTCTATCTCCCCCTCCTCTCTACCTGCCTCTCCATCCATATCTCCATCCATCTCTCCATCATCTCTCCTTCCCTCCTCTACTTCTCTCTATCTACCCTCTCCATATCTCCTAACTACCTTTTCTCTCAGCTCCCTACCACTCTGTCTCTACCTATATCCATCTCTCTCCATTGGTCCCTACCATTCTCTCTCTACCTATGTATCCTCTGCCTCCATGGGTCCTACCACTCTCTCTCTCTCTCTCTCTCTCTCTCTCTCTCTCTCTCTCCTCTCTCTCTCTCTCTCTCTCTCTCTCTCCCTCCTTTTTCTATCTCTCCTCTCTACTTCTCTCTATCTCATCCTCTCTCTCTGCTTCTATCTCTCTCACCTATAACTCTTTACCTCTCCCTCCCTTCCCTCTCTCTCTCTCTCTCTCCCACCCACCCTCCTCTCTCTCTCTCTCTTTGATCTGCACCAAGATGTGATACAAAATAGGGAGGAAAGTGGGGAGATTGAGAAAGAGAGAGGAAATGAGGGAGGTAGAGATAGAGATAGAGAGAGATAGAGAGAATTAGATAGGGAAGGAGGAGAGAGGAAAAGAAGGGAGGAGGGGAGAAAAGGAGGATAGAGAAATAGGGAGGAAGGCAGTGAGATAGATAGAAGTATAGAGAGAAGGATAGAGAAAGAGAAGTAAAGAGAGAGAGGAAAGGGAGAGGGGGGAGATAGAGAGATGTAGAGAGGGAAGGAGGGAGGGAGAGAGAGAGTAGAGAGGGAAGGAGAGAGAGATAGAGAGAGATGGACAGGTAGAGAGGTAGTTCTTGAGCTCAAGGGAGAGAGAGTCAGATAAAGGGATGGAGAAAGTGCGAGAAAGGTATAGATCATAAGAGATAAACAATGAGTGAGATAGAGAGAGAGAAAGATGATACAAATTGCTAATTACTAAAGTTTGACCTCCTGATTATTAAAATTTGACATGTTGATTATTGAAATTTGAATAAGTCTAAAAAATTATAAGATCTTCCAAAAACTAGAATTTGCATTATAACTCCAAGATATCTTAAACCACTTTCAAATATCTTGAAACTATATACATCAAATATAACTTAAAGCATAAGAAAGTAAATGTCCATATTTAAACGTCAACTTTTCATGTATATAGTTTCACTGACAGAGAAAGACAAAGAAAAAAAGAAAGAGAAGGAAAATGCATTCTAAAAAGTCATCATTCACATTTTGTGAGTGCCAAATTTTGTGCTCACGAAACTTGGCTTGGGATGACCAAGCCTTAGGCTTGGTCATCTGAGCCATTTGGCACTTGCCAAATGGTCATTTCGGGTAAAACAATAAAAGTGGCATCTTAATTGACTCACAACTTTGTGCACTTACCCATCTTTAATTTCTTTTGTTGGTTTATTTGCAAAAACCATTGTTTAGTATTTTTCACTTTATTTTTTAACTGTTCACCAAAATTTGAAATAAATTGCATTTTTAGAAACTAGACTCCATTCTACACATATTCAAAAAAAAAAATTTCAATAATTTTTCAAAAAATTAGTGGGGAGAATGCTCAAGTTTCTATTTTTTAGGATCTTCCCACTTTGAAAATTAGTAAAAAATTATATATTCATTTAAAAAGTTAGCAAACAAATTGGGGATAAACTACATGGTATTAGCTAATTTCTCATTGAAGCAATTTTGAAATACTAAAAAAAGGTTAACATTTTAAGGGGGTCAAACCAACCACTATGTTATGTTTTTTGAAAAAAATAGGACCAATTTGTGTGGACCCCTTTTTGAACCCCTTAATCTCTACCATTTAAAAAAAAATAGTTTAGAAAGTAGATTTTGAGCATTACAATTCTTGTTTGCATTACATCTTAAAATTTTGAGTGTGACTATCTTCAATTTGTCATCCAAGGTTAGTCTTTCTTGATTTCAAAAAAAAAGTGGCCATTAAGACTCCTTTTTGGTCCCTCATTAATTTGTACTTACCCCATA
>VDFB02250660.1:0-10333 GCA_007258455.2 Sequoia sempervirens
AATAGAAATTACATTATAAAAAATGATATATTTAACAAAATAATCACTTACCACTAGTAGATGATCTCTCTCCTCGAGGGAAATATTCACATGCCCATGTTGTGGCATGTTGAAGCCTTGTAGAAACCATCCAAAGAGAAATTAAACTAGGAATCAATAATGATTTGATTTTTCACTAACTAACAACTATAACAACAAAAGTAAATTGAAATTTAGTAATCTACCTCATACCTCCTTCATGAGAGCCATCTAGGAGTCTATAGTAGATGAAACACTGAGCTCTATTTCCCTATGAACATTCAGAGGTGTATCCCTTTCCAACATCTAAAAATAAACAAAAAATTATTCAATCATAAAAACTATAATAGTGATTTGCATCATGGCTTATAATGTATGAGATAATGAACAAAATTTTTAGTACTTATTAAACTATATATGTCTTATTATCATACTTACTATTTTCCCTATCCATAGCTTGTTCGAAAGCACCTATTTTTAGTCTTTTACCCATAGCAGCAAGGTGGTGAACTGTTGGATAAAATGATTTCATGGACATGTATGATAATTGTGGTAGCAAAGAGAAGGCAATGAAATATTTGAAAAAATGCCTCAAAGAAATGGGGTCTCATGGTGATGGAATTCCATTACAAACAAATGTGTCATGGCATTCCATCACCATAAGACCACATTTCCTTGTGGCATTTTTTCAAACAATTCATTTCCTTCTCTATGGTATTCTACTAGGATAGGGTCAATGGTATAGTGTGGTCTTGGTTATGAGATTGAGGGAAATTATGACATGAAGAGGGAGGGGTGGGAACATGAAAAAGTGGAATAAAAGGTGGAAGGTTCCATGGATTGGTAAATTGAGGATGAGGATGAGGACCTTGAAAATAATTTGGAGGGGAATTTTGGCTAAAAGGTTGGTTTCTATTCTTCAAGCAGTGAGCTGTTTGAAAAAATTCCTTATGAGACCACATTTCTTCAAGGAATTTTTTTATATTGCTCACTACCTTGACTATGATATTTCTTACTATTATGCTTTGATATATTTTTTCCAAACATCCATAGTTTTTTGGAAAGAAACACCCTATTTTAAGAGCACTTTAGCCATGTGACATGAAGCTGAGTAGTTTGATAAAAAATTGGTACACATGTAGCCTGGAAAATTTGGTAGCATAGAAAAGGCAGGTGACTATTTGAAAAATTACTCAAAAGGAAATGTAGTCTCATGGTGATGGAATGGCATTCATCACCATGGGTCTGACTGACATTTTCATAATACTCATGCCTTATCTATCCTATTGCTTAATATTATGCTTTGATAGAATTTTTCCAATCATCCATAGTTTGTTGGAAAGCACCTATTTTAGGATTTTAGCCATAGCAACAAGGAAGTGAGTAGTTTGATAAAATGCTTTGGTACAAATGTATGGAAAATGTGTTATCATAGAAAAGGTGGTGAGATTTTTGAAGAAATTCCTCAAAGAGTGCTGGGTCTCATGGTGATGGACATCGTGTATGAGACCATATTTCTTTGAGGCATTTTTTTCAAACAATCATTACCCCTTGTCTATGCTCAGCCTTCTATTATTCTTTCATATATTTCTTCAAGCATCCATAGCATATAAAAGGTAGTGAACTATTTGAAAATATGCCTCAATAGAAAGTGGTCTCATGGAATACCATGACAAGCAAATGCAACTGGAAGTTGCTCCAACTTATTACTTATGCTATGTGAATTAATTGCATTACTTCTTATGTTGACTTTATAAACAACTATATTGTAGTTGAAATTTTTTCATCTATTAACATTTAGTTATTTGTTATAGAATGTGAAGTAATGCTTTGAGTTTGAAAGATGTACATTGCAATGTAAACAATGATATAAATATAAACTACACAAACCTATTAAGTACAATTCATTACTTAAACTCTTTATTCTATTACCTGCGTGCAGGTTTGTCTAAATCCACTAGCACTGGGAGGTGTTCCAACGAAACCTCCAATATTAGCTTAATTCAACATCCAAAATCAGATATTAGAATACCATTCATATAATAATGCTATTAACATGTAATAAATTTATAATTATTTACTAGTTACATACCTCAACTATAGATGCAGTGGAGTAATAAGCGGGTGTAGGGCCGGTGCATCTAGTATCAATACTGTGACCCTAAAATTTTATTAGTATCATAAAACTAAATTAGTTAATCTTGCATTTCAAAATTGAAATTTAATAAATTAAATTCAATGAACATGCTAACATTTACCTGAGTATTGATGCAATTAGCCTCATTCAAAATGTTAGCTACCCTCACCATCTCCATAGTTGCAAATCTATCCTATGTAGTAGCCTCCTGAGTGTCGTTGGGGTCATATGAACAAGTCACCCCGAAAGCCTAACACAAATGGGATTGAAGCCCACCACTAGAAGAATCCCCTGGATGGTGTTGTAGTATAGGGATGGCATGCTAGATGACACTCTGATTCAAAGAGTTGATGACATGTAAAGTGTCTACCCAACACTCTCCTTCGGGATGGAAAGGATAACGATGTGCTCATGAGGCGGCCTAGCGAGAGGTTGTCTTGCTTGTTGCCTAGGATCTTGTTGTGCACCAGGTCTATCTTGAGTTGACCCCCCATCTCTCCCCTGGAAGTCCCTCATATCAAAATAATTCAGGATTTCTTCAAGATGAATTCATAGTATAGTTTCCTTAGGAAATATTGTGGGACTTCACAATTGTTGCATGGTGGGTAATAAAAAACCATGTACCACCTATCCCAAAAAAGGTTCCTAAACTATTGGTGGTGACACCAATGGATAGGAAACCTCTTCGCATTGAGGCTAAGATTTTTATTTGTGCGTGGGCCAGTGAATAATGAGCACAAATCTAATTTTGTAACTTTTAGATCTTTTACATTTTTATATAATAATTTATCTTGGCAAAAATTCCTAGCTACTTGCCTCCTATCTTTCCAACCACTTAATTGTTTGTTGATTGCATCTACATGTTTTAACATTTCTTTAAGTGAATTTGCACGTGTTTTTCTTTCCATAGTCGAACCGTTTGGATCGTTCAACCTCATGATTAACTCATAAAATTGTTTTTTATTGTTTTCAATTTCACTCATTAAATTTTGTTGAGTGTTAGGAGGATGTTGAGGGATTGGTGGAGGAGAGTATTGTTGTGGTTATTGAATTTGAGGATTTTCTTCTTGTTTGTTGTTGCTCTACTTGTTGAGGATTTTTCAGGAGGGTTTTGAAGAGGTTTACAAGTTCATTATCATCTCCTACAAATTCAATAAATAAATATCAAGAACAACCTAAAACTAACAAATACATAACAAAAAATAATAATCCTTAAACCTCTTCGACCTCCCCATCAACGTGGCAGTATCCTGGCAATAAAACAACAACAATTTGATGAAAAACTTAAAATATTCACTCCTCCCAGAATGCGAGCACACAAAAGAATGGCTTCTGGCCATGGGAAGAAAAAAAAGTCACAAAGCAAATGAGTTCAATTTCCTTTTTTTTTCTTTTAATTGTTCATAACACAAGCGTGTTATTCCACACTCACATTATAACGTGAGGGCATAATAGGCTTGGTGTGGTCAATCCTTAGGCTTGACACACCAAGCCATAACACAAGTGCGCTATAATGTGCTCGCATTATGAGTTATTAGAACTTTTTTTAAAATTTGGCCATAATTTGGCCCCCCATCTTTTTCCACCCACCCTATAGCCCCTTCACAAAAAATTGAACTTAAATTTTGAACTGCATTACCATATCTACAAGTGGGGAGGAATGCAGAGCTAAACTTTACACCTTTTTGAGCTTCCTCACATACCCAACACTATCTTCAAATTGTTACTTGCAAAACACCTTTCCTATAATCCAAACAACATGAAACATGGATCACACATGCCCTAACAACATATGAATCTAACTTCAAAACCATAGGAGCACAACATCACCAATGAAGAAATGTGGAGGATTTCTCAAAGACTTTGCCAACCAAATACCTAGACTACAAACACTACCAACCAGACTACAACCAACTCCAACAAACCTCTAACATCAATGATAACCAATACTCATACTTTTGACAATAACGAAAGCTAGGATGTAACATAGGTATGCTATAAGATTATCCATAGTTTACATACCTTGATGCACCATGGGTAACAAGTCTATTAACCAATACAACTAGTCACATGCTACATATGTGTCTACTAGGCTATTTGTAATCATAATATCTAATGAATTCCTCTATCCTTCATGCTTTGATGGCTATCCATCTATTTATCTTAGCCCATTAGTTAGAAGATACCTATGGTGTATTCTAGGTCACTAATACAAAATACCACTTGCAATAGTTACTAAGAAATGCAAAGTGATAAATTATGTTTTCTTTGACTCATAATAGGTGGTCAAATCACTTTTAAAATAAAAGAACATGTAAAGATTAAATTATTTTTGCAACTTAAGAATGATTGAATGGATAACACAGAAGGTCCTTTATATCAACAATGATGGGAAAATCAAGTTTTTTGACATTTGAATCACCCATCAAGTCTAGTTTAATGACTTTTCAAAACCTGAATCCTCAAAATGGATACATTATAATTTCTTGATCTCCCATATAAACAATTTATGTCAAATAATTAATTTTAAATGTTATTATTTTATCTTTATTTTTAATATAAACTAAAACTTAATCATACAATAAATTTATATTATTATAATAACTTTATGCTTTTACTACATTCTTTTAATTCTTTTATAATATATTTATCTCGATTCTATAAATTAATTGACATTAAATAAAATAAATTAAATTCATTGATTTTTAAAAAAACATTTATTTCAAAAATTAATATAAAATTATTAAAATTAAATTAATTTTAATTTTGTTGTTGTTCAAACGAAGCTCTAATCTTATATTGACAACTCATAGAATGTGATTATACTATCTATCAATTTTAATGTATACTATTTTAGTTCCATTTCCAATTTAAATGTAGTAGTCAACCCTACATATCAAGCATTTTTTATGCCCTAAGATTTTGATTATATTAGGGGAGTGGAGCTAGTAGTTGAACATTCTAACTTCATTCCTGTTAAATTCATATGTGACAATTTTAAATTACTCTTATTTTTTTCTAGCAACTTATTTGACAAGGTCCCTACTTATAACTAAGGTTTCAAGTCCACATCATCATATATAATAACACATCACCATACATTTTGTTGAGTATCTAAAAAGGCCCTCGAAAAAGGGTAAAGTAATAGTTGTGCATTAAGTCATTTTTTGTCCAATCACCAATGCGACATCATGACTTAGTGCTTTCTAGATGTAAGTAATATGTTTCATTTAACTATAAGTATACATAGACAACACTCACAACTACTAATACTAGTATTGAACATTAAATCAATAAATATTATCACAATTATTTAAACATGCTCAACTACTGAACCCTCTTCCTATATAAAAAATCTACTAAATATAATCATACAACTATAAAATTTAAAACTAGGCCCATCTACATTAAATTTATTTATTAGAAAAAAGGGGGGCTATAATTAGAATCTCTTTGGTAGATAATGGACTTGTACTGCGTTGTATATATTTGTTGCCGTAGGTGAAGATGCATTGGTTGTCTTTAATGATACCATTACTCCTCATTTTAACGACATAAATTTATCTTTTTGTTCCCCTGTTCAATCGGCAGCATTGAGGCCCCAGCAATGGCCCTCTCCAACCTGTTGTTTTAATGATGCCATTACTCCACATTTTAATGGCATAAATTTCTCTGTTCATTCTTCCTGTTCATTCTTCCTGTTCATTGAATAGTACACGTTTAGCAGCTCTTTGCCTCTCAATCGGCAGCATTGAGGCCCCGACAATGGCCTTTGAATTGGGCTACAGCTACTAGTGTTGGCCCGCTCCAACCTGTTTGAACTGGAAAACATCACGTCAAGCCTTGATGGTAAATATATTTCGCACCTACCAGTTTTAGGAATGTCAATTTGAAGATAATTTTGTGTTTTAATTTCTTTATATTGATGGATCTGTAAAGCAAAGTCTTAACTGTATCACTACAACTTCCATCCATACGAGTATTTTTTGATCTCTTGAAATCCGTCTCACTGCCTTATTCAGGCTTTACTTATTCTTCTTCTGCACTGCTGGTGCTGCAGGCCTGCTTGAAAGAAGTAAATCAATAATGGGTAGAGCCCCTTGCCGTGAGAAAATGGACGTCCAACGAAGATAAGGTTCTTGCTGAGTATATTCAGCAAAATGGCCATGGTAGCTGGAATGCATTGGAAGAATATTGGCTTAAATACTCGTTTGTGTGATGATACATGTACACTCATTTCGATTGGAAGAATAGTGGCATGAATGCATATATATATATTTCAGAATATAAAAAACTTCACAATTTTTATTTTTTCGATAGGGACTTGATTTTCAAGTTGGCAGAATGAATTAGGATCTGTAATGGTTGGTTGATTTGAATAATATAGTGATTTTATAATTGATTCTCAGTGGGGATAGATTGAGAGAGCAAGCTTAAACAACACATTCTAAGTTTTGAATTGTTTAGGTGGATCATTTTAGTGTGATTTTAGATGCGCCACCTAAATAAGTCAAAGATTAGAATGTGTTGTTGTAATGCTTAATTAATGAAATGTTGGTTGACTGGAATAATATAGTGATTTTATTATTGATTTTTAGTGTGATAGATTGAGACGAACAAGCTTAAACAACACATTCTAAGTTTTGACTTGTTTAGGTGGATCATCTTAGTGTGATTTTAGATGAGCCACCTAAACAAGTCAAAGATTAGAATGTGTTGTTTAAGCTACAATTAGACCAAACTAGTATCATAAAAGTTAAGTAGTAAATTGTAATTAGTTTAATGTATCTTGTTTATCTGATTGTGTTTGAGTGTTTATGTAGCTAGCAAGTATCTTACTTGAGAGCATATGTTGCATTTGATGTTTTAAGTATATCACAAGAATATCTAAAGAGACTATATAGATATCATAAATTTATAATTTTTTCATACATCTTATTCCATATTTAATGATTTTGTTATAAAATATGATTAACAAAATTATATTTATACAAAAGGAAAATATTTTTGATATATTATAAGAGATTTAATGTTATATATATAATGTGTTTTAATAGTTGAAGGTCAACTTTCAATAATGAAAAAAAGGTTTGCAATTGTCTAATTTATGCATATTTTAAATCCAAAAGGAAGGGGAAAGCTAGGTAAATTCAAAAACATGTTTTATGTGAATTTATATGTATGTATGTTGTGAATATATGCATTGTGTAAGTGTACAATTTTTTTATTTATTTTTGGATGTGGGAAGTGTCACCTATGTTGGACTAATTTCCCATGACTTGACATTACATGAAACTCATTTTCACCAAAAGAAAGAACTATCATTCAATTCCATGGAATTTTAGGCAATAGGTTGAAAAAATTGTAGGGTATGGTCAAGTGTGATTTGTCCACTTAACAACTGTAGAGATATTGTTGCATGTCTTGGGTAACTACTACATTAAAAAGTTTCATTTTTTAGTTTTGTCTATTGGTGTAGCTACCTCCTTTAAAGGAATTGCTAGTTTGGCCTATTCAATTGACAAGGTGGTGCTACTAATTTTATATATTTGGTTTTCTCTAGGTGAAAATCACTAGCTTCATAGCTACCAAGGGAGAATTGGTAATGAGATCAAGGATTTTTGAAACACTTAGTTGAAGAAAAAGTTGTTGGGAATGGAATTAGATCTGAGAGACTAGCAAAAGATAAAAAAAGTAAAACATAGAGAAAAACTAACCATTCCTTAGCAAGGAATTGGAGTTTCTCTTCAAAGGAAAAATGACCCTTGTGGCTAGGCTGGACCTCTTGAGCGCTAGGCAAAGCAGATCTGCTCCCTTCCTTTCCCTTCTTAGGGAGACTAGTGTCCTAACTGTCATCACCATCCCTTTTTCCATGGTTGTTCTAAAGCATATGCTAGAATGTATGGATGGTGACCATAGTATTCTTAATGGTTTCCTTGTTGTAGTCCACAATTTTCTATAAGCACCTAAGGGTTTTTCTTGATTGCTCCACATGATGGAAACCCCCTCCTACAACTTCATCCTATCTTCCTTAGTGCCAACCAACACTTGGAGCTCCTCAACCTCATTCTCCCAATTAGCCCATTTATCAAGAGACTTGGTGAGGGATGACAACATACCCCAACGACCTTCATCATCGACCTCACCCAATCAATTCACCTTCTATTTAAGTACCTTCTCTTCTAACACTTGAATTTTATCCTTGACAATAATGAGTTAGGCTAGTAACCACTTGAGGATATCATTCTAAATATTGATGGCCTTAGAGAGATCATTCAGTTTAAATTTTAGTGGCATACAATTGACATACACCTCATTCTACAACTAGGGTTTTATAGTAGGATCATCCAAATTCACATAGAGGGTGGAGGATCTCTGGTGACTAGGGGATTTAAAGACCAAGCAGATTTGGAAATCTTAGAGAGACCTAGGGAACCATCAGGGGAGTGGGGTTCTAGGATTCATCATCCAAGTTGTCAGAATCAAAGATAGAAATTTGGGTGGGGTTTTAGAATGAGACACTTTTTATGGAGTTAGTGGTAGGGATCATAGTGGCAAGGTTTTACCTCTCACTCTAGTAGTACACAATAGGGAATGGGGTCAATTCAGAGCCAAGGGTGGGAAGGGACCCTCCAAGGTTTCAATAGGGTCATCAATCAAAAGTAATTTTTTTCTAATAGGAGTCAAGGAAGGGTTTAAGTCCAATTGGAAGCAACACAACCTAAAGATCAAACTTTAGTGTAATGAAAAAAAAATCCCTTTAACTTGAACAACATTGATCGACTGCTCTAGAGAAGATAAAATTCGAAATGCAAAATTCATCTTAACATTGTAACGAAAATGTTTCAACATAAGGAAAAGGTGGGCATGGAATCTTTTGAACCTACCCTCCAAAGTTACATAACACATGAGGACCTCCACCATTCTACTCCACAACTCCAGAAGGTCTTCTCTGTTAAACCCATTCTACAGCCAATTCACTTTTTTACCTTTCTTTAAGAACCTTTCCATTTCCTTTTGGTAATGCCCATTTGAATTCTGAGGGATGTATGCCCCAACCAAGGAGAGATTGATAACTTTGACAATGAGCTCCATGTTTACAAGGAAGGAGTGCTCCCCAACAATAATGTTGCCCTCTTTCCAAGAATTAGAAAATTCCATGGAGGAATTGGGGTTGTGCCCCATTATTCCTTCACATAGGAGGACAACTTGCCCCTTTGGAGAATGGTCCAAACATCCTTGTCATTCTTCGAAGCTTCACAAGAGGTGGGATCATCCTACACAAGATCTCCCCCCATGGTGGTATTCATAAAACAAAAAGTAAAGCAAAGTACATAGTAGAAACACCCAAAAAATACACAATGAAAAGCCAAGGAGGCTTATGAAAAGACTGGAGAGGAAGGAAGGATTTCCATAAATGAAATCCATGCTTGTTGTCACACCTAGTTGAAAGGGATTTTAGCCTGAGCTCATAGCTCCAGTGCATTTTTATCATTAGATAATAAGTCATGTACAAGCCCCAAAATTAAAGAAATATATCCCAAGTAATAAATTTAGACATGAAGCAAGGCTAGGAAAGGCATCCACTACTTTGTTTCCATCTCTAAACAATGAGTGAATATTCGTTTCAAGTTTCATTGTGATATTTCATTGTAGTGTCGAAAAAAGTAACCCTTTTTCATGCTTAGTTTGGAAATGAATAATTAATGATAAAATAGTCTAAATTGTACCTTATTTGGGGTGTTGTAAAGTGTTCTTTTACACTTTCACACTAATCTAGGGATTTATTAATTAATTAAGTTTAATTAGAGCTTAATTATCCCCTTAAATTAAAATCCAAGCCTTATTTATTGCATTTTATGAAGGATAAATCTTGATACTCATTAATGATGCTTTACAACACTTAATTTGGAACGGTTTGAGTCCTAGGCTAGTGCCTAATGCAGGAGCATCCATTGGTGTGAGGGAAATCCTACATCACCCAAAAAAAAGAATTCCTTTATTTTAGATTTTTGTAGATGTTTTTGCATTTCTAGATACCTTTTTTGTCGAATAAGAATTCCCAACTTTCAAAACTATTTTTTTTCTTTTTCTAGTCAAATTACTATTTTTAGTAGGTATGAATTTGAAGGTGTGAGGAGGCAGAAATTTATAGGAAGCTTTAGGACAGAAAAATAG